>JAWDJD010000001.1:256488979-256491479 GCA_035047305.1 Bradypodion pumilum
TTAGGGTTAGGGTTAGGGTTAGGTTTTGGGCTAGTGTCAGAGTAAGTGTAAGTGTAAGTGTAAGTGTAAGTGTAAGTGTAAGTGTAAGTGTCAGTGTAAGTGTCAGTGTCAGGGTTAGGTTTAGGGTTAGGGTTAGGGTTAGGTTTAGGGTTAGGTTTAGGTTTAGGGTTAGGGTTAGGGTTAGGGTTAGGGTTAGGGTTAGGGTTAGGGTTAGGGTTAGGGTTAGGGTTATGGTTAGGGTTAGGGTTACGGTTAGGGTTAAGGTTACGGTTAGGGTTAGGGTTAGGGTTAGGTTTTGGGCTAGTGTCAGAGTAAGTGTAAGTGTAAGTGTAAGTGTCAGGGTTAGGGTTAGGGTTAGGGTTAGGGCAAGGGTTAGGGTTAGGGTTAGGGTTAGGGTTAGGGTTAGGGTTAGGGTTAGGGTTAGGGTTAGGGTTAGGGTTAGGGTTAGGGTTAGGGTTAGGGTTAGGGTTAGGGTTAGGGTTAGGGTTAGGGTTAGGGCTGGTTGAAGGTATATGCTTGGATATACCCTGAAGTAAAATGTGAGCAACTGTGTGGGACAGAATGCTGGACTGGATGGGCTGTGGCCTGTTGCAGCAAGGCTGTTCTTATGTCCGTATGTTCCCATGTTAGGGTTAGTGTTAGTGTTAGTGTTAGTGTTAGGGTTAGGGTTAGGGTTAGGGTTAGGGCAAGGGCAAGGGCTAGGGTTAGGGTTAGGGTTAGGGTTAGGGTTAGGGTTAGGGTTAGGGTTAGGGTTAGGGTTAGGGTTAGGGTTAGGGTTAGGGTTAGGGTTAGGGTTAGGTTTTGGGCTAGTGTCAGAGTAAGTGGAAGTGTCAGTGTCAGTGTCAGGGTTAGGGTCAGGGTTAGGGTCAGGGTCAGGGTTAGGGTTAGGGTTAGGGTTAGGGTTAGGGTTAGGGTTAGGGTTAGGGTTAGGGTTAGGGTTAGGGTTAGGGTTAGGGTTAGGTTTTGGGCTAGTGTCAGAGTAAGTGGAAGTGTCAGTGTCAGTGTCAGTGTCAGGGTCAGGGTTAGGGTTAGGGTTAGGGTTAGGGTTAGGGTTAGGGTTAGGGTTAGGGTTAGGGTTAGGGTTAGGGTTAGGGTTAGGGTTAGGGTTAGGGTTAGGGTTAGGTTTTGGGCTAGTGTCAGAGTAAGTGGAAGTGTCAGTGTCAGGGTCAGGGTCAGGGTTAGGGTCAGGGTTAGGGTCAGGTTTAGGGTTAGGGTTAGGGTTAGGGTTAGGGTTAGGGTTAGGGTTAGGGTTAGGGTTAGGGTTAGGGTTAGGGTTAGGGTTAGGGTTAGGGTTAGGTTTAGTTTTTGGGCTAGTGTCAGAGTAAGTGTAAGTGTAAGTGTCAGGGTTAGGGTTAGGGTTAGGGTTAGGGTTAGGGTTAGGGTTAGGGTTAGGGTTAGGGTTAGGGTTAGGGTTAGGTTTTGGGCTAGTGTCAGAGTAAGTGTAAGTGTAAGTGTAAGTGTCAGTGTCAGGGTCAGGGTCAGGGTCACGGTCAGGGTCAGGGTCAGGGTCACGGTTAGGGTTAGGGTTAGGGTTAGGGTTAGGGTTAGGGTTAGGGTTAGGGTTAGGGTTAGGGTTAGGGTTAGGGTTAGGGTTAGGGTTAGGGTTTGGGCTAGTGTCAGAGTAAGTGTAAGTGTAAGTGTAAGTGTCAGTGTCAGGGTTAGGCTTAGGGCAAGGGTTAGGGTTAGGGTTAGGGTTAGGGTTAGGGTTAGGGTTAGGGTTAGGGTTAGGGTTAGGGTTAGGGTTAGGGTTAAGGTTACAGTTAGGGTTAGGGTTAGGGTTAGGTTTTGGGCTAGTGTCAGAGTAAGTGTAAGTGTAAGTGTAAGTGTAAGTGTAAGTGTCAGGGTTAGGGTTAGGGTTAGGGTTAGGGTTAGGGTTAGGGTTAGGGTTAGGGTTAGGGTTAGGGTTAGGGTTAGGGTTAGGGTTAGGGTTAGGGTTAGGGTTAGGGTTAGGTTTTGGGCTAGTGTCAGAGTAATTGTAAGTGTAAGTGTAAGTGTAAGTGTAAGTGTAAGTGTAAGTGTAAGTGTAAGTGTCAGTGTAAGTGTCAGTGTCAGGGTTAGGTTTAGGGTTAGGGTTAGGGTTAGGTTTAGGGTTAGGTTTAGGTTTAGGGTTAGGGTTAGGGTTAGGGTTAGGGTTAGGGTTAGGGTTAGGGTTAGGGTTAGGGTTAGGGTTAGGGTTAGGGTTATGGTTAGGGTTAGGGTTAGGGTTAGGGTTAAGGTTACGGTTAGGGTTAGGGTTAGGGTTAGGTTTTGGGCTAGTGTCAGAGTAAGTGTAAGTGTAAGTGTAAGTGTCAGGGTTAGGGTTAGGGTTAGGGTTAGGGCAAGGGTTAGGGTTAGGGTTAGGGTTAGGGTTAGGGTTAGGGTTAGGGTTAGGGTTAGGGTTAGGGTTAGGGTTAGGGTTAGGGTTAGGGTTAGGGTTAGGGTTAGGGTTAGGGTTAGGGTTAGGGCTGGTTGAAGGTATATGCTTGGATATACCCTGAAGTAAAATGTGAGCAACTGTGTG
>JAWDJD010000001.1:256528979-256538979 GCA_035047305.1 Bradypodion pumilum
CTTGCCCTAAACCTCACACTTCCCCGTAACTCTAACCATAACCATAACTCTATCCCTAACCCTAAACTTCACCCTCACCCTCACACACACCCTAACCCTAACCCGAACACTAACCCTAACCGTAACTGTAACCCTAACCCTAACAATAATCATAACCATAACCATATCCATAACCCTTACCCTAACCCTAACCCTAACCCTAATCATAACAATAACCATCAACCTAACCCTAAACCTAACACAAAACCTAACCATAACCCTGCCCGTAACCCTAACCCTAACCCTAAACCTAACACTAAATCTAACCCTAACCGTACCTGTAGCCCTAACCCTAACCCTCACCCTAACCCTAACATTAACACAAACATTCACCCTAAACCTCACCCTCACCCTCACCCACACCATAGCCCTAGCCCTAGCCCTAGCCCTAGCCCTAACCCTAACCCTAACCCTAACCCTAACCCTAACACTAACACTAACACTAACCCTAACCCTAACCCTAACCCTAACCCTAACCCTAACCCTAACCCTCACCCTAACCCTAACCCTCACCCTCACCCTAACCCTCACCCTAACCCTCACCCTGACCCACACCCAAACCTTAACCTTAACCATAACCATAACCATAACCATAACACTAACACTAACACTAACACTAACACTAACACTAACACTAACACTAACACTAACACTAACACTAACACTAACACTAACACTAACACTAACACTAACACTAACACTAACACTAGCCCTAGCCCGAGCCGTAGCCCTAACCATAGACATAGACATAGACATAGACAGAGTCTTAGTCCTAGCCCTAACCCTAACCCTAACCCTAACCCTAACCCTAACCCTAACCATAACCCTAACCCTAACCCTAACCATAACCATAACCATAACCATAACCATAACCATAACCATAACCATAACCATAACCATAACCCTCACCCTAACACTAACACTAACACTAAGACTATGACTAACCCTACCCGCAACCATAACCCTAACCCTAACCCTAACCCTAACCTTTACCCAAACGTTCACCCTCACCCTCACCCTAACCCTAACCCTAGCCTAACCCTAACCAAAACCCTTACCCTAAACCTAACAACCTCCCCCTCACCTTCAACCTCACCCTCACCCTCACCCTCACCCTCACCCTCACCCTCACCCTCACCCTCACCCTAACCCTAACCCTAACCCTAACCCTAACCCTAACCCAAACCCTAACACTAACACTAACACTAACCTAGCCCTTGCCCTTGCCCCAGCCCAAGCCCTTGCCCTAACCCTAACCCTAACCCTAACCCTAACCCTAACCCTAACCCTAACCCTAACCCTAACCCTAACCCTAACCCTAACCCTAACCCTAACCCTAACCCTAACCCTAACCCTAACCTTTACCCAAACGTTCACCCTCACCCGAACCCGAACCCTAACCCTAGCCTAACCTTAAGTCTAACCCTTACCCTAAACCTAACAACGTCCCCCTCACCTTCAACCTCACCCTAACCCTAACCCTAACCCTAACCCTAACCCTAACCCTAACCCTAACACTAACACTAACACTAACACTAACCCTAACCCTAACCCTCACCCTCACCCTCACCCTCACCCTCACCCTCACACTCACCCTCACCCTCACCCTAACCCTCACCCTGACCCACACCCAAACCTTAACCTTAACCTTAACACTAACACTAACACTAACACTAACACTAACACTAACACTAACACTAACACTAACACTAATACTAACACTAACACTAACACTAACACTAACACTAACACTAACACTAACACTAACACTAACACTAACCCTCACCCTCACCATAACCCTAACCCTAGCAAAACCCTTACCCTAACCATTACCCTGACCCTGACCCTACCCCTAACAACCTCACCCTCACCCTCACTTTCAATCTCACCCTCACCCTAACCTTAACCCTAAACCTAAACCTAAACCTAAACCTAACCCTTCCCCTAACTCTAACCCTAATACTAACCCTAACACTAACATAGGAACATACGAACATCAGAACAGCCTTGCTGCAGCAGGCCAAAGCCCATACAGTTCAACATTCTTTCCCACACAGTGTCTCACATTTTGTTTCAGCATATTTCCAACACTTCAACTAACCCTTACACTAACACTAACACTAACACTAACACTGACACTAACACTAACACTAACACTAACACTAACACTAACACTAACACTAACACTAACACTAACACTAACACTAACACTAACCCTCACAATAACCCTCACAATAACCCTCACACTAACCCTAACCCTAACCCTAACCCTCACACTAATCCTAACCCTAACCCTAACCCTAACCCTAACCCTAACCCTAACCCTAACCCTAAACCTAACCCTAACCCTAACCCTAACACTAACCCTAACCCAAACCCTAACACTAACACTAACACTAACACTAACCTAGCCCTTGCCCTAGCCCAAGCCCTAGCCCTTGCCCTAACCCTAACCCTAACCCTAACCCTAACCCTAACCCTAACCCTAACCCTAACCCTAACCCTAACCCTAACCCTAACCCTAACCCTAACCCTAACCCTAACCCTAGCCTAACCCTAACCCTAACCCTTACCCTAAACCTAACAACCTCCCCCTCACCTTCAACCTCACCCTCACCCTAACCCTAACCCTAACCCTAACCCTAACCCTAACCCTAACCCTAAGCCTAAGCCTAAGCCTAAACCTAAACCTAAGCCTAAACCTAAACCTAAGCCTAAGCCTAAGACTAAGACTAAGACGAAGACGAAGACTAAGACTAAACCTAGCTCTAGCTCTAGGGCTAGGGCTAGGGCTAGGGCTGGGTCACGGGCTCAGGGGAAGGCTAGGTTTGGGTTTAGGAGAAAAACGGAAGAGTGGCTGGGGTGTAGACACGCAATGTGTAAAGAAAACACATCCAAAAAGAACAAATATAAACATGCAATTAAGCAAATATAACAGTATGTATTCAACCACATCAATGAGTATGAATGATTTGGAAATCAATACATAAGTAACTATAATTTATCATATAATATACATAAGACTAACTGTAATAATAAAATAGCCGACATGTGAGTTGCTGAGAAACAAACCCATACCGTAAAAACCGTCACCCACCCATCCTCAAAAACCTGCGAAAAACTGAGCTATGATAACAGAAACTCCCTGTTAGATATCCTGGTAAAGTCCATGTAAACAGTTTGTACAGTAGCTCTTTCCATGTTTTATAGTCCGTGAGCAGTCTTAAAGAGGTGTAAGGGTTTGAGAACTGTATCCTGGATTGAATTTACAGATTGAATGTTACTGACTGCCAAGGGAGAATGAAGAAATTAAGACCATGCAGGCAGAGGAACGCCGTGGAATCCTAGGTGTCGAAATCCATCCGGTAAGTGGATATTTCGCAAGCCTTCATGGTCTTAAGAACAGGCTTGCTGGAAAAGGCCATAGACTCTCCAGTCAAGCATGCTATCTCAAACTGTAGTAAAATATTTGCTTCAGGGTATTTGCAAGCGAATGCCGTCACCTTACGCAAACCCTAACGCTAATGCTAACCCTAACCCTAATCCAAAACCATACACCACAAACCTCAAACCACAAACCCAAAATCTGACTCTCACCGTAAACCCTAACCCTAACCCTAACCCTAACCTTTACCCAAACGTTCACCCTCACCCGAACCTGAACCCTAACCCTAGCCTAACCCTAACCCTAACCCTTACCCTAAACCTAACAACCTCCCCCTCACCTTCAACCTCCCCCTAACCCTAACCCTAACCCTAACCCTAACCCTAACCCTAACCCTAACCCTAACCCTAACCCTAACCCTAACCCTAACCCTAACCCTAACCCTCACCCTCACCCTCACCCTCACCCTCACCCTCACCCTCACCCTCACCCTCACCCTCACCCTCACCCTAACCCTCACCCTGACCCACACCCAAACCTTAACCTTAACCATAACACTAACACTAACACTAACACTAACACTAACACTAACACTAACACTAACACTAACACTAACACTAACACTAACACTAACACTAACACTAACATTCACCCTCACCCTCACCCTCACCATAACCCTAACCCTAACCCTAGCAAAACCCTTACCCTAACCATTACCCTGACCCTGACCCTACCCCTAACAACCTCACCCTCACCCTCACTTTCAATCTCACCCTCACCCTAACCTTGACCCTAAACCTAAACCTAAACCTAACACTAACACTAACACTAACACTAACACTAACCTAGCCCTAGCCCTAACCCTAGCCCTAACCCTAACCCTAACCCTAACCCTAACCCTAACCCTAACCCTAACCCTAACCCTAACCCTAACCCTAACCCTAACCCTAAACATAACCCTAACCCTAACCCTAACCCTAACCCTAACCCTAACCCTAACCCTAACCCTAACCCTAACCCTAACCCTAGCCCTAGCCCTAACCCTAGCCCTAGCCCTAGCCCTAGCCCTTGCCCTAAACCTCACACTTCCCCGTAACTCTAACCATAACCATAACTCTATCCCTAACCCTAAACTTCACCCTCACCCTCACACACACCCTAACCCTAACCCGAACACTAACCCTAACCGTAACTGTAACCCTAACCCTAACAATAATCATAACCATCACCATATCCATAACCCTTACCCTAACCCTAACCCTAACCCTAATTATAACAATAACCATCAACCTAACCCTAAACCTAACACAAAACCTAACCCTAACCCTGCCCGTAACCCTAACCCTAACCCTAAACCTAACCCTAAATCTAACCCTAACCGTACCTGTAGCCCTAACCCTAACCCGCACCCTAACCCTAACATTAACACAAACATTCACCCTAAACCTCACCCTCACCCTCACCCTCACCATAGCCCTAGCCCTAGCCCTAACCCTAACCCTAACCCTAACACTAACCCTAACCCTAACCCTAACCCTAACCCTAGCCCTAACCCTAACCCTAACCCTAACCCTAACCATAACCCTAACCCTAACCCTAACCCTAACCCTCACTCTCACCCTCACCCTAACCCTCACCCTAACCCTAACCCTCACTCTGACCCACACCCAAACCTTAACCATAACCATAACCATAACCATAACCATAACCATAACCATAACCATAACCATAACACTAACACTAACACTAACACTAACACTAACACTAACACTAACACTAACACTAACACTAACACTAACACTAACACTAACACTAACACTAGCCCTAGCCGTAGCCCTAACCATAGACATAGACATAGACAGAGTATTAGTCCTAGCCCTAACCCTAACCCTAACCCTAACCCTAACCCTAACCCTAACCCTAACCCTAACCCTAACCCTAACCCTAACCCTAACCCTAACCCTAACCCTAACCCTAACCCTAACCCTAACCCTAACCCTAACCCTAACCCTAACCCTAACCCTAACCCTAACCCTAACCCAAACCCTAACACTAACACTAACCCTAACCCTAACCTAGCCCTTGCCCTTGCCCTTGCCCTTGCCCTTGCCCTAGCCCAAGCCCTTGCCCTAACCCTAGCCCTAGCCCTAACCCTAACCCTAACCCTAACCCTAACCCTAACCCTAACCCTAACCCTAACCCTAACCCTAACCCTAACCCTAACCCTAACCCTAAACCTAACAACCTCCCCCTCACCTTCAACCTCACCCTAACCCTAACCCTAACCCTAACACTAACCCTAACCCTAACCCTAACCCTAACCCTAACCCTAACCCTAACCCTAACCCTAACCCTCACCCTCACCCTCACCCTCACCCTCACCCTCACCCTAACCCTCACCCTGACCCACACCCAAACCTTAACCTTAACCCTAACACTAACATTCACCCTCACCCTCACCATAACCCTAACCCTAACCCTTGCAAAACCCTTACACTAACCATTACCCTGACCCTGACCCTACCCCTAACAAACCTAACCCTAACCCTAACCCTAACCCTAACCCTAACCCTAACCCTAACCCTAACCCTAACCCTAACCCTAACCGTAACCCTAACCCTAACCCTCACCCTAACCCTCACCCTAACCTTAACCCTAAACCTAAACCTAAACCTAAACCTAACCCTTCCCCTAACTCTAACCCTAATACTAACCCTAACACTAACATAGGAACATGCGAACATAAGAACAGCCTTGCTGCAGCAGGCCAAAGCCCATACAGTTCATTTTGCTTCAGCGTATTTCCAACACTTCAACTAACCCTTTCACTAACCCTTACACTAACACTAACACTGACACTAACACTAACACTAACACTAACCCTCACCCTAACCCTGACCCACACCCAAACCTTAACCTTAACCATAACCATAACCCTCACCCTAACACTAACACTAACACTAACACTAACACTAACACTAACACTAACACTAACACTAACACTAACACTAACACTAACACTAACATTACCCGTAACCCTAACCCTCACCCTAACCCTAACCCTCACTCTGACCCACACCCAAACCTTAACCATAACCATAACCATAACCATAACCATAACCATAACCATAACCATAACCATAACCATAACCATAACCATAACACTAACACTAACACTAACACTAACACTAACACTAACACTAACACTAACACTAACACTAACACTAACACTAACACTAACACTAACACTAGCCCTAGCCCTAGCCGTAGCCCTAACCATAGACATAGACATAGACAGAGTATTAGTCCTAGCCCTAACCCTAACCCTAACCCTAACCCTAACCCTAACCCTAACCCTAACCCTAACCATAACCATAACCATAACCATAACCATAACCATAACCATAACCCTCACCCTAACACTAACACTAACACTAACCCTACCCGCAACCATAACCCTAACCCTAACCCTAACCATAACCTTTACCCAAACGTTCACCCTCACCCGAACCCTAACCCTAACCCTAGCCTAACCCTAACCCTAACCCTTACCCTAAACCTAACAACCTTCCCTCACCTTCAACCTCCCCCTCCCCCTCCCCCTCACCCTAACCCTAACCCTAACCCTAGCCCAAGCCCTAGCCCTTGCCCTAACCCTCACCCTCACCCTCACCCTCACCCTCACCCTCACCCTCACCCTAACCCTAACCCTAAACCTAACCCAAACCCTAACCCTAAAACAAACATTCACCCTAACCCTCACCCTCACCCTCACACTCACCCTCACCCTAACCCTAACCCTAACCCTAACCCTAACCCTAACCCTAACCCAACACTAGCCTTAGCCTAAACCATAGACCACAGCCCTAGCCCTAGCCCTAACCATAGACATAATATTAGACCTAGCCCAAGCCCAAGCCCTAGCCCTAGCCCTAACCCTAGCCCTAACCCTAACCCTAACCCTAACCCTAACCCTAACCCTAACCCTAACCCTAACCCTAACCCTAACCCTAACCCTAACCCTAACCCTAACCCTAACCCTAACCCTAACCCTACCACAAACATTCACCCTAAACCTCACCCTCACCCTCACCCTCACCCTCACCCTCACCCTCACCCTCACCCTCACCCTAGCCCTAACCCTAACCCAACCCTAGCCTTAGCCTAAACCATAGACACAGCCCTAGCCCTAGCCCTAACCATAGACATAATCTTAGACCTAGCCCGAGCTCTAGCCCTAGCCCTAACCCTAACCCTAACCCTAACCCTAACCCTAACCCTAACCCTACCCTTAGCCTAAACCCTAGACCCAGCCCTAGCCCTAGCCCTAACCATAGACATAGACATAGTCTTAGTCTTAGTCCTAGTCCTAGTCCTAGCCCTAACCCTCACCCTAACCCTAACCCTAAACCTAACCCAAACCCTAACCCTAACACAAACATTCACCCTAACCCTCACCCTCACCCTCACCCTCACACTCACCCTCACCCTAACCCTAACCCTAACCCTAACCCTAACCCTAACCCTAACCCTAACCCTAACCCTAACCCTAACCCTAACCCTAACCCTAACCCTAACCCTAACCCTAACCCTAACCCTAACCCTAACCCAACACTAGCCTTAGCCTAAACCATAGACCACAGCCCTAGCCCTAGCCCTAACCATAGACATAATATTAGACCTAGCCCAAGCCCAAGCCCTAGCCCTAGCCCTAACCCTAACCCTAACCCTAACCCTAACCCTAACCCTAACCCTAACCCTAACCCTAACCCTAACCCTAACCCTAACCCTAACCCTAACCCTAACCCTAACCCTAACCCTAACCCTAACCCTAACCCTAACCCTAACCCTAGCCTTAGCCTAAACCCTAGACCCAGCCCTAGCCCTAGCCCTAACCATAGACATAGTCTTAGTCCTAGTCCTAGCCCTAACCCTAACCCTAACCCTAACCCTAACCCTAACCCTAACCCTAACCCTAACCCTAACCCTAACCCTAACCCTAACCCTACCACAAACATTCACCCTAAACCTCACCCTCACCCTCACCCTCACCCTCACCCTCACCCTCACCCTCACCCTCACCCTCACCCTCACCCTAGCCCTAACCCTAACCCAACCCTAGCCTTAGCCTAAACCATAGACACAGCCCTAGCCCTAGCCCTAACCATAGACATAATCTTAGACCTAGCCCTAGCTCTAGCCCTAGCCCTAACCCTAACCCTAACCCTAACCCTAACCCTAACCCTAACCCTAACCCTAACCCTAACCCTACCCTTAGCCTAAACCCTAGACCCAGCCCTAGCCCTAGCCCTAACCATAGACATAGACATAGTCTTAGTCTTAGTCTTAGTCCTAGTCCTAGCCCTAACCCCAACCCTAACCCTAACCCTAACCCTAACCCTAACCCTAACTCTAACCCTAACCCTAACCCTAACCCTAACCCTCACACTAACCCTCACACTAACCCTCACACTAACCCTCACACTAATGCACACCCTAAACCTCACCCAAACTCTAACCCTAACCCTAACCCTAATCCAAACTCTGACCCTAACCCTAACCCTAACCCTAACCCTAACCCTAACCCTAACCCTAACCCTAACCCTAACCCTAACACTAGCCCTAGACCTAGACCTAGACCTAGCCGTAGCCCTAACCATAGACATAGACAGAGTCTTAGTCCTAGCCCTAACCCTAACCCTAACCCTAACCCTAACCCTAACCCTAACGCTAACGCTAACGCTAACGCTAACGCTAACGCTAACGCTAACGCTAACGCTAACGCTAACCCTAACCCAAACCCAAACCCTAACCCTAACACTAACACTAACACTAACACTAACACTAACACTGACACTAACACTAACACTAATACTAACATTAACACTAACACTAACACTAACACTAACACTAACCTAGCCCTAGCCCTAGCCCTAGCCCTAACCCTAACCCTAACCCTAACCCTAACCCTAACCCTAACCCTAACCCTAACCCTAACCCTAACCCTAACCCTAACCCTAACCCTAACCCTAGCCCTAGCCCTAACCCTAGCCCTACCCTAGCCCTAGCCCTAGCCCTTGCCCTAAACCTCACACTTCCCCGTAACTCTAACCATAACCATAACTCTATCCCTAACCCTAAACTTCACCCTCACCCTCACACACACCCTAACCCTAACCCGAACACTAACCCTAACCGTAACTGTAACCCTAACCCTAACAATAATCATAACCATAACCATATCCATAACCCTTACCCTAACCCTAACCCTAACCCTAATCATAACAATAACCATCAACCTAACCCTAAACCTAACACAAAACCTAACCATAACCCTGCCCGTAACCCTAACCCTAACCCTAAACCTAACACTAAATCTAACCCTAACCGTACCTGTAGCCCTAACCCTAACCCTCACCCTAACCCTAACATTAACACAAACATTCACCCTAAACCTCACCCTCACCCTCACCCACACCATAGCCCTAGCCCTAGCCCTAGCCCTAGCCCTAACCCTAACCCTAACCCTAACCCTAACCCTAACACTAACACTAACACTAACCCTAACCCTAACCC
>JAWDJD010000001.1:256561479-256568979 GCA_035047305.1 Bradypodion pumilum
TAGTCCTAGTCCTAGCCCTAACCCTAACCCATTACCCTAACCCTAACCCTAACCCTAACCCTAACCCTAACCCTAACCCTAACCCTAACCCTAACCCTAACCCTAACCCTAACCCTAACCCTAACCCTACCACAAACATTCACCCTAAACCTCACCCTCACCCTCACCCTCACCCTCACCCTCACCCTCACCCTAGCCCTAACCCTAACCCAACCCTAGCCTTAGCCTAAACCATAGACACAGCCCTAGCCCTAGCCCTAACCATAGACATAATCTTAGACCTAGCCCGAGCTCTAGCCCTAGCCCTAACCCTAACCCTTACCCTAACCCTAACCCTAACCCTAACCCTAACCCTAACCCTAACCCTACCCTTAGCCTAAACCCTAGACCCAGCCCTAGCCCTAGCCCTAACCATAGACATAGACATAGTCTTAGTCTTAGTCCTAGTCCTAGTCCTAGCCCTAACCCTCACCCTAACCCTAACCCTAAACCTAACCCAAACCCTAACCCTAACACAAACATTCACCCTAACCCTCACCCTCACCCTCACCCTCACACTCACCCTCACCCTAACCCTAACCCTAACCCTAACCCTAACCCTAACCCTAACCCTAACCCTAACCCTAACCCTAACCCTAACCCTAACCCTAACCCTAACCCAACACTAGCCTTAGCCTAAACCATAGACCACAGCCCTAGCCCTAGCCCTAACCATAGACATAATATTAGACCTAGCCCAAGCCCAAGCCCTAGCCCTAGCCCTAACCCTAACCCTAACCCTAACCCTAACCCTAACCCTAACCCTAACCCTAACCCTAACCCTAACCCTAACCCTAACCCTAGCCTTAGCCTAAACCCTAGACCCAGCCCTAGCCCTAGCCCTAACCATAGACATAGTCTTAGTCCTAGTCCTAGCCCTAACCCTAACCCTAACCCTAACCCTAACCCTAACCCTAACCCTAACCCTAACCCTAACCCTAACCCTAACCCTAACCCTAACCCTAACCCTAACCCTAACCCTAACCCTAACCCTAACCCTAACCCTACCACAAACATTCACCCTAAACCTCACCCTCACCCTCACCCTCACCCTCACCCTCACCCTCACCCTCACCCTCACCCTCACCCTCACCCTCACCCTCACCCTAGCCCTAACCCTAACCCAACCCTAGCCTTAGCCTAAACCATAGACACAGCCCTAGCCCTAGCCCTAACCATAGACATAATCTTAGACCTAGCCCTAGCTCTAGCCCTAGCCCTAACCCTAACCCTAACCCTAACCCTAACCCTAACCCTAACCCTAACCCTAACCCTAACCCTAACCCTAACCCTAACCCTACCCTTAGCCTAAACCCTAGACCCAGCCCTAGCCCTAGCCCTAACCCTAACCCTAACACTAGCCCTAGACATAGTCTTAGTCTTAGTCTTAGTCCTAGTCCTAGCCCTAACCCCAACCCTAACCCTAACCCTAACCCTAACCCTAACTCTAACCCTAACCCTAACCCTAACCCTAACACTCACACTAACCCTCACACTAACCCTCACACTAACCCTCACACTAATGCACACCCTAAACCTCACCCAAACTCTAACCCTAACCCTAACCCTAATCCAAACTCTGACCCTAACCCTAACCCTAACCCTAACCCTAACCCTAACCCTAACCCTAACCCTAACCCTAACCCTAACCCTAACCCTAACCCTAACCCTAACCCTAACCCTAACCCTAACACTAGCCCTAGACCTAGACCTAGACCTAGCCGTAGCCCTAACCATAGACATAGACAGAGTCTTAGTCCTAGCCCTAACCCTAACCCTAACCCTAACGCTAACGCTAACGCTAACGCTAACGCTAACGCTAACGCTAACGCTAACGCTAACGCTAACGCTAACGCTAACGCTAACCCTAACCCAAACCCTAACCCTAACCCTAACACTAACACTAACACTAACACTAACACTAACATTAACACTAACACTAACACTAACACTAACACTAACACTAACCTAGCCCTAGCCCTAGCCCTAGCCCTAACCCTAACCCTAACCCTAACCCTAACCCTAACCCTAACCCTAACCCTAACCCTAACCCTAACCCTAACCCTAACCCTAACCCTAGCCCTAGCCCTAACCCTAGCCCTACCCTAGCCCTAGCCCTAGCCCTTGCCCTAAACCTCACACTTCCCCGTAACTCTAACCATAACCATAACTCTATCCCTAACCCTAAACTTCACCCTCACCCTCACACACACCCTAACCCTAACCCGAACACTAACCCTAACCGTAACTGTAACCCTAACCCTAACAATAATCATAACCATAACCATATCCATAACCCTTACCCTAACCCTAACCCTAACCCTAATCATAACAATAACCATCAACCTAACCCTAAACCTAACACAAAACCTAACCATAACCCTGCCCGTAACCCTAACCCTAACCCTAAACCTAACACTAAATCTAACCCTAACCGTACCTGTAGCCCTAACCCTAACCCTCACCCTAACCCTAACATTAACACAAACATTCACCCTAAACCTCACCCTCACCCTCACCCACACCATAGCCCTAGCCCTAGCCCTAGCCCTAGCCCTAACCCTAACCCTAACCCTAACCCTAACCCTAACACTAACACTAACACTAACCCTAACCCTAACCCTAACCCTAACCCTCACCCTAACCCTAACCCTCACCCTCACCCTAACCCTCACCCTAACCCTCACCCTGACCCACACCCAAACCTTAACCTTAACCATAACCATAACCATAACCATAACACTAACACTAACACTAACACTAACACTAACACTAACACTAACACTAACACTAACACTAACACTAACACTAACACTAACACTAACACTAACACTAGCCCTAGCCCGAGCCGTAGCCCTAACCATAGACATAGACATAGACATAGACAGAGTCTTAGTCCTAGCCCTAACCCTAACCCTAACCCTAACCCTAACCCTAACCCTAACCCTAACCCTAACCCTAACCATAACCATAACCATAACCATAACCATAACCATAACCATAACCATAACCATAACCATAACCATAACCCTCACCCTAACACTAACACTAACACTAAGACTATGACTAACCCTACCCGCAACCATAACCCTAACCCTAACCCTAACCCTAACCTTTACCCAAACGTTCACCCTCACCCTCACCCTAACCCTAACCCTAGCCTAACCCTAACCAAAACCCTTACCCTAAACCTAACAACCTCCCCCTCACCTTCAACCTCACCCTCACCCTCACCCTCACCCTCACCCTCACCCTCACCCTCACCCTCACCCTCACCCTAACCCTAACCCTAACCCTAACCCTAACCCTAACCCTAACCCAAACCCTAACACTAACACTAACACTAACCTAGCCCTTGCCCTTGCCCCAGCCCAAGCCCTTGCCCTAACCCTAACCCTAACCCTAACCCTAACCCTAACCCTAACCCTAACCCTAACCCTAACCCTAACCCTAACCCTAACCCTAACCTTTACCCAAACGTTCACCCTCACCCGAACCCTAACCCTAGCCTAACCCTAACCCTAACCCTAACCCTAACCCTAACCCTAACCCTAACCCTAACCCTAACCCTAACCCTAACCCTAACCCTAACCCTAACCCTAACCCTAACCCTAACCCTAACCCTAACCCTAACCATAGACATAGACATAGACAGAGTATTAGTCCTAGCCCTAACCCTAACCCTAACCCTAACCCTAACTCTAACCCTAACCATAACCATAACCATAACCATAACCATAACCCTCACCCTAACACTAACACTAACACTAACCCTACCCGCAACCATAACCCTAACCCTAACCCTAACCATAACCTTTACCCAAACGTTCACCCTCACCCGAACCCTAACCCTAACCCTAGCCTAACCCTAACCCTAACCCTTACCCTAAACCTAACAACCTCCCCTCACCTTCAACCTCCCCCTCCCCCTCCCCCTCCCCCTCACCCTAACCCTAACCCTAACCCTAACCCTAACCCTAACCCTAACCCTAACCCTAACCCTAACCCTAACCCTAACCCTAACCCTAACCCTAACCCTAACACTAACACTAACACTAACCCTAACCCTAACCTAGCCCTTGCCCTTGCCCTTGCCCTTGCCCTTGCCCTAGCCCAAGCCCTTGCCCTAACCCTAGCCCTAGCCCTAACCCTAACCCTAACCCTAACCCTAACCCTAACCCTAACCCTAACCCTAACCCTAACCCTAACCCTAAACCTAACAACCTCCCCCTCACCTTCAACCTCACCCTAACCCTAACCCTAACCCTAACCCTAACCCTAACCCTAACCCTAACCCTAACCCTAACCCTAACCCTAACCCTAACCCTCACCCTCACCCTCACCCTCACCCTCACCCTCACCCTCACCCTCACCCTAACCCTCACCCTGACCCACACCCAAACCTTAACCTTAACCTTAACCATAACCATAACCATAACCATAACACTAACACTAACACTAACACTAACACTAACACTAACACTAACACTAACACTAACACTAACACTAACACTAGCCCTAGCCCGAGCCGTAGCCCTAACCATAGACATAGACATAGACATAGACAGAGTCTTAGTCCTAGC
The DNA here is from genome assembly GCA_035047305.1 of Bradypodion pumilum. NCBI lineage: Eukaryota > Metazoa > Chordata > Lepidosauria > Squamata > Chamaeleonidae > Bradypodion > Bradypodion pumilum. Next base: position 256,566,102 of record JAWDJD010000001.1, read on the forward strand.
CCTAGCCCTAACCCTAACCCTAACCCTAACCCTAACCCTAACCCTAACCATAACCATAACCATAACCATAACCATAACCATAACCATAACCATAACCATAACCATAACCATAACCATAACCCTCACCCTAACACTAACACTAACACTAAGACTATGACTAACCCTACCCGCAACCATAACCCTAACCCTAACCCTAAACCTAACCTTTACCCAAACGTTCACCCTCACCCTCACCCTAACCCTAACCCTAGCCTAACCCTAACCAAAACCCTTACCCTAAACCTAACAACCTCCCCCTCACCTTCAACCTCACCCTCACCCTCACCCTCACCCTCACCCTCACCCTCACCCTCACCCTAACCCTAACCCTAACCCTAACCCTAACCCTAACCCTAACCCAAACCCTAACACTAACACTAACACTAACCTAGCCCTTGCCCTTGCCCCAGCCCAAGCCCTTGCCCTAACCCTAACCCTAACCCTAACCCTAACCCTAACCCTAACCCTAACCCTAACCCTAACCCTAACCCTAACCCTAACCTTTACCCAAACGTTCACCCTCACCCGAACCCTAACCCTAGCCTAACCCTAACCCTAACCCTAACCCTAACCCTAACCCTAACCCTAACCCTAACCCTAACCCTAACCCTAACCCTAACCCTAACCCTAACCCTAACCCTAACCCTAACCCTAACCCTAACCATAGACATAGACATAGACAGAGTATTAGTCCTAGCCCTAACCCTAACCCTAACCCTAACCCTAACCCTAACCCTAACCCTAACCATAACCATAACCATAACCATAACCATAACCCTCACCCTAACACTAACACTAACACTAACCCTACCCGCAACCATAACCCTAACCCTAACCCTAACCATAACCTTTACCCAAACGTTCACCCTCACCCTAACCCTAACCCTAACCCTAGCCTAACCCTAACCCTAACCCTTACCCTAAACCTAACAACCTCCCCTCACCTTCAACCTCCCCCTCCCCCTCCCCCTCCCCCTAACCCTAACCCTAACCCTAACCCTAACCCTAACCCTAACCCTAACCCTAACCCTAACCCTAACCCTAACCCTAACCCTAACCCTAACCCTAACCCACACCCTAACACTAACACTAACCCTAACCCTAACCTAGCCCTTGCCCTTGCCCTTGCCCTTGCCCTTGCCCTAGCCCAAGCCCTTGCCCTAACCCTAGCCCTAGCCCTAACCCTAACCCTAACCCTAACCCTAACCCTAACCCTAACCCTAACCCTAACCCTAACCCTAACCCTAACCCTAAACCTAACAACCTCCCCCTCACCTTCAACCTCACCCTAACCCTAACCCTAACCCTAACACTAACCCTAACCCTAACCCTAACCCTAACCCTAACCCTAACCCTAACCCTAACCCTAACCCTAACCCTCACCCTCACCCTCACCCTCACCCTCACCCTCACCCTCACCCTCACCCTAACCCTCACCCTGACCCACACCCAAACCTTAACCTTAACCATAACCATAACCATATCACTAACACTAACACTAACACTAACACTAACACTAACACTAACACTAACACTAACACTAACACTAACACTAACACTAACATTCACCCTCACCCTCACCATAACCCTAACCCTAACCCTTGCAAAACCCTTACACTAACCATTACCCTGACCCTGACCCTACCCCTAACAAACCTAACCCTAACCCTAACCCTCACCCTAACCCTCACCCTAACCTTAACCCTAAACCTAAACCTAAACCTAAACCTAACCCTTCCCCTAACTCTAACCCTAATACTAACCCTAACACTAACATAGGAACATGCGAAAATAAGAACAGCCTTGCTGCAGCAGGCCAAAGCCCATACAGTTCAACATTCTTTCCCACACAGTGTCTCACATTTTGCTTCAGCGTATTTCCAACACTTCAACTAACCCTTTCACTAACCCTTACACTAACACTAACACTGACACTAACACTAACACTAACACTAACCCTCACCCTAACCCTGACCCACACCCAAACCTTAACCTTAACCTTAACCATAACCATAACCCTCACCCTAACACTAACACTAACACTAACACTAACACTAACACTAACACTAACACTAACACTAACACTAACACTAACACTAACACTAACACTAACACTAACACTAACACTAACACTAACATTACCCGTAACCCTAACCCTAACCCTAACCCTAACCCTAACCCTAACCTTTAACCAAACATTCACCCTCACCCTCACCATAATCCCTAACACTAACCCTAGCCAAACCCTTACCCTAACCATTACCCTGACCCTCACCCTGACTCTACCCCTAGCAACTTCACCCTCACCCTCACTTTCAATCTCACCCTCACCCTAACCTTAACCCTGAACCTAAACCTAAACCTAAACCTAAACCTAACCCTTCCCCTAACCCTTCCCCTTCCCCTAACCCTAACCCTAACACTAACACTAACACTAACACTAACACTAACACTAACACTAACACTAACACTAACACTAACACTAACACTAACACTGACCCTACCCTAAACCTAACCCTTACCCTAACCCTAACACTAACCCTAACGCTCACCATCAACCTAACCCTAACCCTAACCCTAACCCTAACCCTAACCCTAACCCTAACCCTAACCCTAACCCTAACCCTAACCCTAACCCTAACCCTAACCCTAGCCTTAGCCTAAACCCTAGACCCAGCCCTAGCCCTAGCCCTAACCATAGACATAGTCTTAGTCCTAGTCCTAGCCCTAACCCTAACCCTAACCCTAACCCTAACCCTAACCCTAACCCTAACCCTAACCCTAACCCTAACCCTAACCCTAACCCTAACCCAAACCCTAACCCTAACCCTACCACAAA
>JAWDJD010000001.1:256571479-256576479 GCA_035047305.1 Bradypodion pumilum
CCCTAACCCTAACCATAACCCTAACCATAACCCTAACCCTAACCCTAACCCTAACCCTAACCCTAACCCTAACCCTAACCCTAACCGTAACCATAACCCTAACCCTAACAATAATCATAACCATATCCATATCCATAACCCTAACCCTAACCCTAACCCTAACCCTAACCCTAACCCTAACCCTAACCCTAACCCTAACCCTAACCCTAACCCTAACCCTAACCCTAACCCTAACCCTAACCCTAACCCTAACTGTAACCCTAACCCTAACAATAATCATAACCATAACCATATCCATAACCCTTACCCTAACCCTAACCCTAACCCTAATCATAACAATAACCATCAACCTAACCCTAAACCTAACACAAAACCTAACCATAACCCTGCCCGTAACCCTAACCCTAACCCTAAACCTAACACTAAATCTAACCCTAACCGTACCTGTAGCCCTAACCCTAACCCTAACCCTCACCCTAACCCTAACATTAACACAAACATTCACCCTAAACCTCACCCTCACCCTCACCCACACCGTAGCCCTAGCCCTAGCCCTAGCCCTAGCCCTAACCCTAACCCTAACCCTAACCCTAACCCTAACACTAACACTAACACTAACACTAACCCTAACCCTAACCCTAACCCTAACCCTAACCCTAACCCTAACCCTCACCCTAACCCTAACCCTCACCCTCACCCTAACCCTCACCCTAACCCTCACCCTGACCCACACCCAAACCTTAACCTTAACCATAACCATAACCATAACCATAACCATAACCATAACACTAACACTAACACTAACACTAACACTAACACTAACACTAACACTAACACTAACACTAACACTAACACTAGCCCTAGCCCGAGCCATAGCCCTAACCATAGACATAGACATAGACATAGACATAGACATAGACATAGACAGAGTCTTAGTCCTAGCCCTAACCCTAACCCTAACCCTAACCCTAACCCTAACCCTAACCCTAACCCTAACCATAACCATAACCATAACCATAACCATAACCATAACCATAACCATAACCATAACCCTCACCCTAACACTAACACTAAGACTATGACTAACCCTACCCGCAACCATAACCCTAACCCTAACCCTAACCCTAACCTTTACCCAAACGTTCACCCTCACCCTCACCCTAACCCTAACCCTAGCCTAACCCTAACCAAAACCCTTACCCTAAACCTAACAACCTCCCCCTCACCTTCAACCTCACCCTCACCCTCACCCTCACCCTCACCCTCACCCTCACCCTCACCCTCACCCTCACCCTAACCCTAACCCTAACCCTAACCCTAACCCTAACCCAAACCCTAACACTAACACTAACACTAACCTAGCCCTTGCCCTTGCCCCAGCCCAAGCCCTTGCCCTAACCCTAACCCTAACCCTAACCCTAACCCTAACCCTAACCCTAACCCTAACCCTAACCCTAACCCTAACCCTAACCCTAACCCTAACCCTAACCCTAACCCTAACCCTAACCTTTACCCAAACGTTCACCCTCACCCGAACCCGAACCCTAACCCTAGCCTAACCTTAAGTCTAACCCTTACCCTAAACCTAACAACGTCCCCCTCACCTTCAACCTCACCCTCACCCTAACCCTAACCCTAACCCTAACCCTAACCCTAACACTAACACTAACACTAACCCTAACCCTAACCCTAACCCTAACCCTAACCCTCACCCTCACCCTCACCCTCACCCTCACCCTCACACTCACACTCACCCTCACCCTCACCCTAACCCTCACCCTGACCCACACCCAAACCTTAACCTTAACAATAACCATAACACTAACACTAACACTAACACTAACACTAACACTAACACTAACACTAACACTAACACTAACACTAACACTAACACTAACACTAACACTAACACTAACACTAACACTAACACTAACACTAACACTAACACTAACACTAACATTCACCCTCACCCTCACCATAACCCTAACCCTAGCAAAACCCTTACCCTAACCATTACCCTGACCCTGACCCTACCCCTAACAACCTCACCCTCACCCTCACTTTCAATCTCACCCTCACCCTAACCTTAACCCTAAACCTAAACCTAAACCTAAACCTAACCCTTCCCCTAACTCTAACCCTAATACTAACCCTAACACTAACATAGGAACATACGAACATAAGAACAGCCTTGCTGCAGCAGGCCAAAGCCCATTCAGTTCAACATTCTTTCCCACACAGTGTCTCACATTTTGTTTCAGCATATTTCCAACACTTCAACTAACCCTTACACTAACACTAACACTAACACTAACACTGACACTAACACTAACACTAACACTAACACTAACACTAACACTAACACTAACACTAACACTAACCCTCACAATAACCCTCACAATAACCCTCACCCTAACCCTAACCCTCACACTAATCCTAACCCTAACCCTAACCCTAACCCTAACCCTAACCCTAACCCTAACCCTAAACCTAACCCTAACCCTAACACTAACCCTAACCCAAACCCTAACACTAACACTAACACTAACACTAACCTAGCCCTTGCCCTAGCCCAAGCCCTAGCCCTTGCCCTAACCCTAACCCTAACCCTAACCCTAACCCTAACCCTAACCCTAACCCTAACCCTAACCCTAGCCTAACCCTAACCCTAACCCTTACCCTAAACCTAACAACCTCCCCCTCACCTTCAACCTCACCCTCACCCTAACCCTAACCCTAACCCTAACCCTAACCCTAACCCTAACCCTAACCCTAAGCCTAAGCCTAAACCTAAGCCTAAACCTAAGCCTAAGCCTAAGCCTAAGACTAAGACGAAGACTAAGACTAAACCTAGCTCTAGCTCTAGGGCTAGGGCTAGGGCTAGGGCTGGGTCACGGGCTCAGGGGAAGGCTAGGTTTGGGTTTAGGAGAAAAACGGAAGAGTGGCTGGGGTGTAGACACGCAATGTGTAAAGAAAACACATCCAAAAAGAACAAATATAAACATGCAATTAAGCAAATATAACAGTATGTATTCAACCACATCAATGAGTATGAATGATTTGGAAATCAATACATAAGTAACTATAATTTATCATATAATATACATAAGACTAACTGTAATAATAAAATAGCCGACATGTGAGTTGCTGAGAAACAAACCCATACCGTAAAAACCGTCACCCACCCATCCTCAAAAACCTGCGAAAAACTGAGCTATGATAACAGAAACTCCCTGTTAGATATCCTGGTAAAGTCCATGTAAACAGTTTGTACAGTAGCTCTTTCCATGTTTTATAGTCCGTGAGCAGTCTTAAAGAGGTGTAAGGGTTTGAGAACTGTATCCTGGATTGAATTTACAGATTGAATGTTACTGACTGCCAAGGGAGAATGAAGAAATTAAGACCATGCAGGCAGAGGAACGCCGTGGAATCCTAGGTGTCGAAATCCATCCGGTAAGTGGATATTTCGCAAGCCTTCATGGTCTTAAGAACAGGCTTGCTGGAAAAGGCCATAGACTCTCCAGTCAAGCATGCTATCTCAAACTGTAGTAAAATATTTGCTTCAGGGTATTTGCAAGCGAATGCCGTCACCTTACGCAAACCCTAACGCTAATGCTAACCCTAACCCTAATCCAAAACCATACACCACAAACCTCAAACCACAAACCCAAAATCTGACTCTCACCGTAAACCCTAACCCTAACCCTAACCCTAACCCTAACCCTAACCCTAACCCTAACCTTTACCCAAACGTTCACCCTCACCCGAACCTGAACCCTAACCCTAGCCTAACCCTAACCCTAACCCTTACCCTAAACCTAACAACCTCCCCCTCACCTTCAACCTCCCCCTAACCCTAACCCTAACCCTAACCCTAACCCTAACCCTAACCCTAACCCTAACCCTAACCCTAACCCTAACCCTAACCCTAACCCTAACCCTAAACCTCACCCTCACCCTCACCCTCACCATAGCCCTAGCCCTAGCCCTAACCCTAACCCTAACCCTAACACTAACCCTAACCCTAACCCTAACCCTAACCCTAGCCCTAACCCTAACCCTAACCCTAACCATAACCCTAACCCTAACCCTAACCCTCACTCTCACCCTCACCCTAACCCTCACCCTAACCCTAACCCTCACTCTGACCCACACCCAAACCTTAACCATAACCATAACCATAACCATAACCATAACCATAACCATAACCATAACCATAACCATAACACTAACACTAACACTAACACTAACACTAACACTAACACTAACACTAACACTAACACTAACACTAACACTAACACTAACACTAACACTAACACTAACACTAGCCCTAGCCCTAGCCGTAGCCCTAACCATAGACATAGACAGAGTATTAGTCCTAGCCCTAACCCTAACCCTAACCCTAACCCTAACCCTAACCCTAACCCTAACCCTAACCCTAACCCTAACCATAACCATAACCATAACCATAACCATAACCATAACCCTCACCCTAACACTAACACTAACACTAACCCTACCCGCAACCATAACCCTAACCCTAACCATAACCATAACCTTTACCCAAACGTTCACCCTCACCCGAACCCTAACCCTAACCCTAGCCTAACCCTAACCCTAACCCTTACCCTAAACCTAACAACCTCCCCTCACCTTCAACCTCCCCCTCCCCCTCCCCCTCCCCCTCCCCCTTACCCTAACCCTAACCCTAACCCTAACCCTAACCCTAACCCTAACCCTAACCCTAACCCAAACCCTAACACTAACACTAACACTAACCCTAACCTAGCCCTTGCCCTTGCCCTTGCCCTTGCCCTAGCCCAAGCCCTTGCCCTAACCCTAGCCCTAGCCCTAACCCTAACCCTAACCCTAACCCTAACCCTAACCCTAACCCTAACCCTAACCCTAACCCTAACCCTAACCCTAACCCTAACCCTAACCCTAAACCTAACAACCTCCCCCTCACCTTCAACCTCACCCTAACCCTAACACTAACCCTA
>JAWDJD010000001.1:256583979-256586479 GCA_035047305.1 Bradypodion pumilum
TAACCCTAACCCTGTCCCACACCCAAACCTTAACCTTAACCATAACCATAACCCTCACCCTAACACTAACACTAACACTAACACTAACACTAACACTAACACTAACACTAACACTAACACTAACATTACCCGTAACCCTAACCCTAACCCTAACCCTAACCCTAACCCTAACCTTTAACCAAACATTCACCCTCACCCTCACCACAATCCCTAACCCTAACCCTAGCCAAACCCTTACCCTAACCATTACCCTGACCCTCACCCTGACCGTACCCCTAGCAACTTCACCCTCACCCTCACTTTCAATCTCACCCTCACCCTCACCCTAACCTTAACCCTCAACCTAAACCTAAACCTAAACCTAACCCTTCCCCTAACCCTTCCCCTTCCCCTAACCCTAACCCTAACCCTAACCCTAACCCTAACACTAACACTAACACTAACACTAACACTAACACTAACACTAACACTAACACTAACACTAACACTAAAACTAACACTAACACTAACACTGACCCTACCCTAAACCTAACCCTTACCCGAACCCTAACACTAACCCTAACACTAACCCTAACGCTCACCATCAACCTAAACCTAAACCTAACACTAACACTAACACTAACACTAACACTAACACTAACACTAACACTAACACTAACACTAACACTAACACTAACACTAACACTAACACTAACACTAACACTAACACTAACATTCACCCTCACCCTCACCATAACCCTAACCCTAACCCTAACCCTAACCCTAACCCTAGCCAAACCCTTACCCTAACCATTACCCTGACCCTGACCCTACCCCTAACAACCTCACCCTCACCCTCACTTTCAATCTCACCCTCACCCTAACCTTAACCCTAAACCTAAACCTAAACCTAAACCTAACCCTTCCCCTAACTCTAACCCTAATACTAACCCTAACACTAACATAGGAACATACGAACATAAGAACAGCCTTGCTGCAGCAGGCCAAAGCCCATACAGTTCAACATTCTTTCCCACACAGTGTCTCACATTTTGCTTCAGCGTATTTCCAACACTTCAACTAACCCTTACACTAACCCTTACACTAACCCTTACACTAACCCTAACACTAACACTAACACTAACACTAACACTAACACTAACACTAACACTAACACTAACACTAACACTAACACTAACACTAACACTAACACTAACACTGACCCTAACCCTAACCCTAACCCTAACCCTAACCCTAACCCTAACCCTAACCCTAACCCTAACCCAACCCTAACCCTAACCCTAACCCTAACCCTAACCCTAACACTAACACTAACCCTAACCCTAACCCTAACCCTAACCCTAACCCTAACACTAAGCCGAATACGAACCCGAACCCGAAACCTAACCCTCACCCTCACCCACACCCTCACCTTCACACTCACCCTAACCCTAACCCTAACCCTAACCCTAACCCTAACCCTTGCACTAACCCTAACCCTAACCCTAACCCTAACGCTCACCCTCAACCTAAACCTAACACTAACACTAACACTAACACTAACACTAACACTAACACTAACACTAACCATAACCCTAACGCTAACCCTAACCCTAACCCTAACCCTAACGCTAACCCTAACCCTAACCCTAACCCTAACACTAACACTAACACTAACCCTAACCCTAACCATAACCCTAACCCTAACCCTAACCCTCACCCTCACCCTCACCCTAACCCTGACCCACACCCAAACCTTAAACTTAACCATAACCATAACCATAACCATAACAATAACACTAACACTAACACTAACACTAACACTAACACTAACACTAACACTAACACTAACACTAACACTAACACTAACACTAACACTAAACCTAAACCTAAACCTAAACCTAACCCTTCCCCTAACTCTAACACTAATACTAACCCTAACACTAACATAGGAACATACGAAAAAAAGAACAGACTTGCTGCAGCAGGCCAAAGCCCATACAGTTCAACATTCTGTCCCACACAGTGTCTCACATTTTGCTCCAGCGTATTTCCAACACTTCAACTAACCCTTACACTAACACTAACACTAACACTAACACTAACACTAACACTAAGACTAACACTAACACTAACACTAACACTAACACTAACACTAACACTAACACCAACACCAACACTGACCCTACCCTAACCCTAACCCTAACCCTAACCCTAAACCAAACCCTAACCCTAACCCTAACCCTAACCCTAACCCTAACCCTAACCCTAACCCTAACCCTAACCCTAACCCTAACCCTAACCCTAACCCTAACCCTAACCCTAACCCTCACAATAACCCTCACATTAACCCTAACCCTAACCCTAACCCTAACCCTAACCCTAACCCTAACCCTAACCCTAACCCTAACCCTAACCCTAACCCTAACCCTAACCCTAAACCTAACCCTATCCCTAACCCTAACCCTCACCCTAACCCTCACCCTCACCCTAACCCGGACCCACACCCAAACCTTAAACT
>JAWDJD010000001.1:256598979-256603979 GCA_035047305.1 Bradypodion pumilum
CACTGACACTAACACTCACCCTCAACCTAACACTAACACTAACACTAACACTAACACTAACACTAACACTAACACTAACACTAACACTAACACTAACACTAACACTAACACTAACACTAACACTAGCCCTAGCCCTAGCCCTAACCATAGACATAGACAGAGTCTTAGTCCTAGCCCTTACCCTTACCCTAACCCTAACCCTAACCCTAACCCTCACACTAACCCTCACACTAATGCACAACCTAAACCTCACCCGAACTCTAACCCTAACCCAAACTCTAACCCTCACACTCACCCTCACCCTCACCCTAACTCTAACCCTAACCCTAACCCTAACCCTAACCCTAAACATAACCCTAACCCTAACCAGAACCCGAACCGGAACCGGAACCCGAACCCAAAGCCGAACCCGAACCCGAACCCAAACCCTAACCCTAACCCTAACCCTAACCCTAACCCTAACCTAACCCTAACCCTAACCCTAACCCTAACCCTAACCCTAACCCTAACCTTTAACCAAACATTCACCCTCACCCTCACCATAATCCCTAACCCTAACCCTAACCCTAGCCAAACCCTTACCCTAACCCTTACCCTGACCCTCACCCTGACCCTACCCCTAGCAACCTCACCCTCACCCTCACTTTCAATCTCACCCTCACCCTAACCTTAACCCTAAACCTAAACCTAAACCTAAACCTAAACCTAAACCTAAACCTAAACCTAAACCTAAACCTAAACCTAAACCTAACCCTTCCCCTAACCCTTCCCCTAACCCTAACCCTAACACTAACACTAACACTAACACTAACACTAACACTAACACTAACACTAACACTAACACTAACACTAACACTAACACTAACACTGACCCTACCCTAAACCTAACCCTAACCCTAACCCTAACCCTAACCCTAACCCTAACCCTAACCCTAACCCTAACCCTAACCCTAACCCTAACCCTAAACGTAACCCTAACCCTAACCGTAACCGTAACCCTAACCCTAACCCTAACCCTAACACTAACACTAACACAAACACTAACACTAACACTAACACTAACACTAACACTAACACTAACACTAACACTAACACTAACACTAACACTAACACTCAACCTAACCTCCAGTCCAGCATTCTACCTCACACAGTGTAAAAACATTGGCTTAAGTTTATGCGCAAGCGAATGCCTTCACCTAAAGCAAATCGTAACGCTAATGATAAGCCTAACCCAAACCCGAATCCCAAACTCCAAACCCCATACCCCATACCCCAAACCCCAAACCCCAAACCCCAAACCCCAAACCCTACACCTACACCTAACTCTAACCCTAAACCCTGAACCCTGAACCCTAACCCTAACCATAACCCTAACCCTAACCGTAACCGTAACCCAAACCCTGACCCTAAATCTATCCCTAACCCTAACCCTAACCCTAACCCTAACCCTAACACTAACCCTAACCCTAACCCTAACCCTAACCCTAACCTTAACCCTAACCATAACCATAACCATAACCATAACCATAACCATAACCATAACCATAACCATAAACTATAACCATCACCATCACCATCACCATCATCATCACCATCACCATCACCATCACCATCACCATCACCATAACCATAACCATAACCATAACCATAACCATAACCATAACCATAACCATAACCATAACCATAACCATAACCATAACACCGGTACATAAGAACCGTGATGCGGGAGCAGTCCATAGCCCATCCAGTCCAGCATTCTGTCTCACACAGTGGCTCACCATTTACTTCAGGGTGTTCCCAACAAGATGCCTTCTCCGAAACCCAAACCTTGCCTTAGACTGAGCCCTAGACCCAGCCATAACCATACCCCTAGCCCTAGCCCTAGCCCTAGCCCTAGCCCTAGCCCTAGCCCTAGCCCTAGCCCAAGCCCTAGCTGTAGCTGTAGCCATAGCCCTAGCCATAGCTCTAGCTCTAGCTCTAGCCCTAGCCCTAGCCCTACCTCTAGCCCTAGCCCCTGCCCTAGCCCTAGCCCTAACCCTAACCCTAACCCTAACCATACCCCTAGCCCTAGCCCTAGCCCTAGCCCTAGCCCTAGCCCTAGCCCTAGCCCTAGCCCTAGCCCTAGCCCTAGCCCTAGCCCTAGCCCTAAACTTTACCCTCAACCTCACCCTAACCTTAAATCTAACCTTAACCAAAACCTTAACCAAAACCCTAACACAAACTCTCACCCTCACCCTCACCCTCACCCTCACCCACACCCTCACCCTCACCCTCACCCTCACCCTCACCCTCACCCTAACTCTAACCCTAACCGTAACCCTAACCCTAACCATTACCATAACCATATCCCTAACCCTAACCATAACCCTAAACCTCACCCTCACCCTCATCCTAACCCAAACAATAACCATAACCATAACCCTCCCCCTAACCCTTACACTAACACTAACCCTAACCCTAACCCTAACTGTAACACCAACACTAACCCTAACACTAACACAAACATTCACCTTCACCCTCACCATCAACCTCACCCTAACCGTAACCGTAACCCTAGCCCTAAACCTAACCCTAACCCTAACCCTAACCTTTGCCCTTGCCCTAACCTGAACCCGAACCCGAACCCAAACCCGAACCCGAACCCGAACCCGAACCCGAACCCGAACCCGAACCCGAACCCGAACCCGAACCCGAAACCGAAACCGAAACCGAAACCGAAACCGAACCCGAACCCGAACCCGAACCCGAACCCGAACCCGAACCCGAACCCGAACCCGAACCCGAACCCTAACCCTAACCCTAACCCTAACGCGAACGCTCACACTAACCCTAACTCAAACCCTAACCCAAACCCTAACACTAAACACTAACCCTAACGCTAACCCTTAACATAACTCTAACCCTAACCCTAACATAGGAACATATGAACATAAGAACAGCCGTGCTGCAACAGGCCACAGCCCATTCTGTTCAACATTCTGTCCCACACAGCGTCTCACATTTTACTTCAGCGTATTTCCAACACTTCAACTAACCATAACCATAACCATAACCATAACCATAACCATAACCATAACCATAACCATAACCATAACCATAACCATAACCATAACCATAACCATAACCATAACCATAACCATAACCATAACCATAACCATAACCATAACCATAACCATAACCATAACCATAACCATAACACTAACACTAACACTAACACTAACACTAACATCGGCACATAAAAACCGTGATGGCCGAACAGTCCACAGCTCATTCTGTCCAGCATTCTGTCTCACACAGTCGCTCACCTTTAACTTCAGGGTGTTCCCAATCAGATGTCTTATCCTAAAACCTAGCCTTAGCCTAAACCGTAGACCCAGCCCTAGCCCTAGCCCTAGCCCTACCCATAGACATAGCCTTAGCTTTAGCCTTAGCCCTAGCCCTAAACCAAACCCTAGCCCTAAACCTAAACCTAACCCTAACCCTAACCCTAACCCTAACCCTAACCCTAACCCTAACCCTAACCCTAACCCTAACCCGAATCCTAACAGTAACCCTAACCCTAAACATAACCCTAACCCTCACCCTAATGCTCACCCTCACCCTAACCTGAACCCTAACCCTAACCCTAACCCTAACACTCACCCTAACCCTAACCCTAACCCTAACCCTAAACCTAACCCTAACCCTAACCCTAACCCTAACCCTAACCCTAACCCTAACCCGAACCCGAACCCGAACCCTAACCCTAACCCTAACCCGAACCCGAACCCGAACCCTAACCCTAAACCTAACCATTACCAAAACCATAACCATAACCATAACCATAACCATAACCATAACCATAACCATAACCATAACCATAACACTAACACTAACACTAACACTAACACTAACACTAACACTAACAATAACTATAACAATTACAATAACTATAACAATTACAATAACAATAATATCGGCACATAAAAACTGTGATGGCCAAACAGTCCACAGCTCATCCAGTAGAGCATTCTGTCTCACATAGTGGCTCACCATTTACTTCAGGGTGTTCCCAACCAGATGTCTTCTCCTAAACCCAACCCAAGCCTTAGCCTAAACCCTAGACCCAGCCCTAGCCCTAACCCTAACCATAGCCATAGACATCGCCATAGCCTCAGTCGTAGCCCTAACCCTAACCCTGGCAATAGCCCTAACCCTAACCATAACCATAACCCTAACCCTAACCTTAACCCTAACCCTAACCCTAACCCTAACCCTAACCCAAACTCTAACCCTAACCCTAACCCTCACCCTCACCCTCAACCTAACCCTAACCGTAACCCTAAAACTAACCCTCTTCCTAACCATCACCCTAATCCTAACCCTAGCCCTAGCCCTAACCCTAGCCATAACCCTAACCCTTGCACTAAACTTTACCCTCAACCTCACCCTCACCCTAACCTTAACTCTAACCTTAACCAAACCCCTAACCCAAACCCTCACAATCACCCTCACCCACAACCTAACCCTAACCCTAACCCTAACCCTAACCCTAACCCTAACCCTAACCCTAACCATATCCCGAACCCGAACCCGAACCATAACCATAACCCTCACCCTAACCCTTACACTAACACTAACACTAACACTAACACTAACACTAACACTAATACTAACACTAACACTAACACTAACACTAACACTAACACTAACACTAACACTAACACTACCTGTAACCCTAACCCTAACACTAACACAAACATTCACCCTCACCCTAACCGTAACCGTAGCCCTAAACCCAAACCTAACCCTTGCCCTAGACCTAACCCTAACCCTAACCCTAATCCTAACCCTAACCCTAACCCTAACCCGAACCCGAACCCGAACCCGAACCCGAACCATAACCATAACCCTCACCCTAACCCTCACCCTAACCCTTACACTAACACTAACACTAACACTACTTGTAACCCTAACCCTAACACTAACACTGACACAAACATTCACCCTCACCCTCACCC